>NW_025575591.1:0-15000 GCF_020424385.1 Procambarus clarkii
TTACTTGATTGTTTCAAGCGTGAGTTAGACATGTATAAGAGTGGGATTGGGTGGTTATAAATAGGAGCTGCCTCGTATGGGCCAATAAGGCCTTCTGCAGTTATCTTTGTTCTTACATTCTTATAAGAATGAGTCACGAGGCTTCTCTCTAAAGATGTGATGCATCTCCCTTCACAGGAGTTAGCTTCCTTAAGCATCTTTACTGCGCTCTGGAACACGTCTTTCCAGTGTGTGGGACGACCGGTGATTATCGTGCATCGTGGTACAAAACGCTGCCGCAAGATGAAGACTTTTTTTTTTCCCCCAGCGATTTTCCTGCTCTTATTGAGAAAATCCACCAGGGGTATGAGGTGGGCGCGAACCAACGACCCCGGCATTGCCAAGTCGCATACTCTTACCAATGGACCAGTGATACTTGTAGTAGTGTTCGCGCAAACCCCGGACCCAGGGACTATGAATCCCGAGCGCTACCCGCTCAGCCGTCAGTGTTACTATTCTTATTGCTACGTTGCTCCGAGATAGGAAGACGTACCAGGGGGTAACGAGTGTGTAGAAAAATTCTTAAGAGCTGCCGGCTGTGGAAACAAGGGGCGGTGTCTCTCTGTGGATTGTGTAGACATTTTATACGGAAACGTTAAGTTAAATGTAAATACAATTAGGAGCTATTCCCAGAGTCTGAGGCCGGGCCAGGCAGTGAAAGCTCTTTTCAGCGACACCGAGGAAGGTTTCAGTTGGAAAGCAGTGAAGTGATCATCATGTCATTTGAGTCGCCGTGTTCTTGTACACGGAGAAGCTTAAAGGGATTGAACAACAAAGAAATCACAATAGCGTAGTAGATCAACGAGAAAATCATTCGGGGAGCCGGTCGGCCGGGCGGACAACAAGCTGAGCTTGTGATCCTGTTCCGGGTTCGATCCCGGGCGCCGGCGAGAAACAATAGGTAGAGTTTCTTTCACCCTATGCACCTGTTACCTAGCAGTAAAATAGGTACCTGGGTGTTAGTCAGCAGTAACGGGCTGCTTCCTGGGGGGGGTTGGAGACCTGGTCGAGAACCGGGCCGCGGGGACACTAAAAGCCCCGAAATCATCTCAAGATAACCTCATGGGGCAATGTGGCGATTTGAACCAGCGTTTTGGTGTCTTTCAGACGCTCGCCTTAACCCACTTAAAAGGGATTGCCTTAAAGGGTTGAATTATCCTTTACATAGAATCATCCTTTGGATGCTATGCGACTCATCATTCCACTTGTAGAGACGTAGTGCAAGTAAGCTAGCAACACAAGGCAACACAGTTTATTCCTCCTGGGTAGTGAGTGTTATTTCCTGATTGCTTGTGCTTTCAGAGAAAAGGAAAATGCGACTGACCCCCATCAAACTTTGCTTAGATCTTTGACTACGAGAGCCAATGGGAACACGTCTTAAAGGTAAATACAGACGTCAGACTTCATGGTCGCTCCACATACAGACATCAGACTTCATGACCGCTCCACATACAGACATCAGACTTCATGACCGCTCCATAAACAGCTTCATATTGAGAAAATGCAACACTTCTCGCCATTATGGAACAAAAATTGAAGCAATAACCGTCGCAAGGCCTGACTGAAAGTCCGAAATGTGGTCCTAAACTTCGCCTCTGTCAAAACGATCCCGCCAGTGTTAGCAGACACCCGTCACCCCCTGGGCCACTGTCCTCACTTCTGTCTTGACTTTTGGCTTCCCTTCTCTCTCTCTCTGTCTGTGTCTCTGTCTCTCTGTCTCTCTCTCTCTCTCTCTCTCTCTCTCTCTCTCTCTCTCTCTCTCTCTCTCTCTCTATATATAATCTCTCTATATATATATATATATATATATATTATATACAGAGATATAGAGATATATATGAGGGGCGTTAGAGAAAGATAAGAGATACAATATGAGGGGGTGAGAGGGAGCGAAGACAAGGAGAGGAGATGAGAGGGAAGGAGGAGAGACGAGAGTGTAACAGGGGAGAAGCGAGGAACAGAGAGAGAGAGAGAGAGAGAGAGAGAGAGAGAGAGAGAGAGAGAGAGAGAGAGAGAGAGAGAGAGAGAGAGAGAGAGAGAGAGAGAGAGAGAGGGAAGGAAACTGGAGGATAATTGGAGATGATTCAGGCTTTTTACCTTAAAGGAAGCAATGAAGGTAGGAGGGAGACAGAGAGAAGAGGAAGAAGAGGGGGGAAAGAGAAGGAATGGGTAGAGAACCTAGGAATAAAAGAAACTGGTGAGAAACCTATACTGGGCCTTACGAGGCATAGCTCCTGGGCCCTAGTGGGTGAAGGAAGGAAAGGGGAGAGAGAAAGGAGGAGGAGAAGGGAAAGGGGGGAAAAGGAGGAAGGGGTGAGAAGGGGGGGGGGACATGTTGTTGATGATGGGATGGTAGTGTCGTCTCACACCCTCAGAGAACAGCTGCTGTCGATGGCACACACTCCTCCATACACACACACACACACACACACACACACACACACAGTGTACATAACCGGATAGCAGAGACATTAACGGGAAAATGTCAGAGGGGGGGGGGGGATCCGGGAAAGGGCTCAATATCCGGATACACTCGTCAGAGACCTTGACAAGAGACTTCACTACAACACTTATATACAACTAATGTCACGATCAATCACCTTCCCCTCCCTTTTCCCCTCTTCCACTCATTCCCCCCACCCCTCCCCCTCCCATTTACATTTCTCTCTTTTTCCATCCTTTACTCTACCATTTCTTCTCCCTCCTTTCACATATCTCCTACCATTCTCGCACTGAACGTGTATGGATGTGCATTTGTACATGTTAGGGAAAGGTTAGAAAGAGGGGGAGAGAGAGAGAGCAAAGGGAGAAAGGATAACGAAGAGACTGGAAAGTATAGGGAAGAGAAGAGAGGAAAATGGGAAGAATGGATAATAGGAGAGAGAGAAAGAGAGAGAGAGAGAGAGAGAGAGAGAGAGAGAGAGAGGAGAGAGAGAGAGAGAGAGAGAGAGAGAGAGAGAGAGAGAGAGAGAGAGAGAGAGAGAGAGAGAGAGAGAGAGAGAGAGAGAGAGAGAGAGAGAGGTGTGACAGATATGGTGATAAGAATGCGTGACCTGATGAGTAATAGAGAAGATTGAGAGGAGATTAGCGAAAAGTGAGAGAGCAAAGAAGGTAGACGAGAAAATGGAAGAAGGGAGAGAGGTAGGGAGAGGGGGAGAAACAGGAGGGGGAGAGAAGTAGAGGAGGAGGAAGTATATTGGGCTGCAAATCTGTGTAAGGCCAAATTGCGTGAGGGAGGTGGTATATAGTTTGCTGTCTCTTTCGCTCTCTCTTTTGTACTCTCTCTCTCTCTCTTTCGCTATCCATTTTTTTTTCTCCTGCACTTCCACTCCCGTTCTTTCTGCCTCTCTCTTCTCTCTCTCTCTCTCTCTCTCTCTCTCTCTCTCTCTCTCTATCTATATATATATATATATATATATATATATATATATATATATATGCAGCCTGTAAATTCCCCTGAGAATTTTGTAGGTGGTTATCATGTCTCCCCTTACTCTTCTGTTTTCCAGGGACGTGAGGTTTAGCTCCTTTAGCCTTTCCTCGTAGCTCATTCCTCTCAGTTCCGGGACTAGTCGGGTGGCATACCGCTGAATCTTCTCTAACTTTGTCTTGTGTTTAACTAGGTATGGACTCCAGGCTGGCGCTGCATATTCCAATATATAATTAGAATTATACAATTATATAATTGGAATTATACAATTCCAATATATATTCCATAATGCATATTCCATATGTGTGTGTGCGTGTGCGTGTGTGTGTGTGCGTGTGTGTGTGTGTGTGTGTGTGTGTGTGTGTGTGTGTGTGTGTGTGTGTGTGTGTGTGTGTGTGTGTGCGTGTGTGTGTGTGTCAGTGAAGACTTCTGTGTGTCACTGTTACAGAAACACTGTTACTCTCGGTACTGACAAGATATAAACACAAATTAACACTACAAAATACAAAAGAACTCTCCATCTGCAATATCTGACTGTAACGAGCCAATGATAGTTACAGTTGGCCGGTAAGAGATCAAGTGCGGTAGTTACCTTTGGGAGAACACATCAACCAGAGTAGTTACCTGAGGAAAGAAAGAAAACATGTTTATAATAAAAAAAATTAAGTAAAGGATTGTATTATTCTTATTTACGGCTGAATTACTTGGTGATATAAGATTGATATAGTAAATATATCATTTTTTAGAAAATATAGATATAGGAGAGAGTGATAAAGGTGAACACTTGAGAGGATGAACAAATTCCACAAGGGCCGTGATGAGGATTCGAACCTACGTCCGAGATCATCCTCGGTTGGATGATCATCCTTAAAAGGATGTTTTCCAGGGGGGGGGGGGTGCAGGGGGTTACTGGAGGTCCAGGCAGCTGATGGCTCCCTCAGCAACCCAACCACTTGGACTGGACGGTAGAGCGACGGTCTCGCTTCATGCAGGTCTCGGCGTTCAATCCCCGACGGTCCATAAGTGGTTGGGCACCATTCCTTTCGCCCCCATCCCATCCCAAATCCTTATCCTGACCCTCTTCCAAGTGTGTCAGGATAAGGATTTTATATATATATATATATATATATATATATATATATATATATATATATATATATATATATATATATATATATATATATATATATATAATTAGAGAATAGATGATAGGCAGGAATGGGGCGAGTTAAAGAAGGAAGAATGGAAAGAATAGAGCCGAAGACAGGTTTAAGTAGGAGGGAAAAGAGTAAATAGACGGAAGGGAAGAGGAATAGAGTAAGATAGAGATCAGAGGAGATAAGCGGGATGGAGTGAGGGAATGTTGAGGAGGGATGAAGGGTGAGTTGATGAGTTGAGAAGGAGAGAGGAATGCCCAAACGAAAGTGGAAAGAAATAGGGCGAGGAAGTTTGAAAAGATCACTGGTGATGGATGATTTTTTTTTATTTTTTTTTCTATTTTTTATTAACACATTTAGGTACATGTGCATTTACTCAGCTTCTCTAGACAATATGAAGGATGATTTTTTTTATTAATACATTAGATACATCTGCATTAGTGCAGCTGCCCTAGACTATATGAAGTGGAGTACTGTATGTCAAAAAAGCTAAGTAGGTGATGCTAAAAAATCCCCATCACACAGGATAGTTAGTCATACAGAGACATGTGATAGGCAGTCTGCACTGGCAGACTCCAGAGCGCTGCACAATAAAGTCTGCGGACGCCAATATCCACATTTCACTTACTAGACCAAACTTGCTACTATTTACGATTTTTATTATAGATATAGATATCATTATATCAGTTTTATTGATATTTTCCTAATTATTATTGTTATTTTCCTTATTATTTTTATTATTATTATTATTATTATTATTATAATTATTATTTTATTACTATATTATTTGTATCAAAATATTATTTTTATCAAAATATTATTTTTATCACTGTTTTGAGAAAATCAATTGGAGCATGAAGTGCCTCGAACCAGTCATCACGACCACTCAAGCCGTGCACTTCATTGTTCCAATTGATTTTCCTCTTTGATATCTATGTCACTTACGTGTGATATCTTTTCATACAATCTAATTTTTGTCCTGATCTTCACATGGTAGCACCCCCCCCCCTCACTCTCTTCCTGATATCTTGCTTGTGTTCCTAACTTCTCTTCCTTCCTCATCCTCACACCTCTTCTTCCATCTCCACTTTCTCCTCTCGTCTCGCGAAGAGGACAGAAAAGTTCTCATGCAAATATCATTGACGTTTTTCTAGCACATGCGGGCGAAGGCGTTTTTTGCGGATTGGATTTGTTTACGTTTTTTTAACCATCTTCCCCGACTAGGAGAATCTGATGAGCCGAATTTCCTTTTAGGAATATGAAACCCAGATGTACTTGTCTGTTTTTTTTCCTCCTCATGAGTTAGAGTGCTTTTATTTAATGATTTTTTTTTTGGGGGGGGAGGGGATTTATATTGCTCAGATAATTGCCAGTTATGTCTGATACTATTTTTATTATTTTTTTGCGGTTATTAGATAATGAGGTCAAATTATATTCAAGTATGAGACTACATAACTTTTTTGCAGTAAGTTAAGTGTTTTCCCTCATGCAGTCTGGCCCTCTGTCGGAGTTAGTTTATGAGGTTGTAATGATATTATTTTTGGCTTGTTAACTTTTTCACTATATACATATTGTTCCTCGTTCTAATATTTCTTTAGTGATTATCTTATTTCGGATTATAATTATTTTAAATTCTAAGGACCAGATGCTTCTTATAAAAATTTTAAATACAGGATTAGATAGCTATATCTTTATTATTTTTATTTTCTTTAAAACTTTAAGAATAAAAGAATAATGAAAACTGACGAAATCCTAATGGCCCACGACAAGTAAATCTTATTAATATTTTTCAAATTTATTCAAATTTATTCATATATATCTCTAACATTGGATTGAACAAAATAACAGAAATCCTCCGTTTATAATGTTAGCCGATAACTTGTTCCATAAATGAAGAACCCTGTTTTTCAATCATTATTTACGAAGCTTTTTATCTGAATGAATGAATTTAATGATCAATTAAATGAATGAATTCAATGAATTTAATGAATTTACTCAATGAATTTACATCCCCTAAATTGTGTTCTATTTTGTCTTGAAGTATTCACATTATTAACATTCCTTTTGTTATACTCTTTCATCCACTTTTATGCTTCAGTCATGTCACCTTCTACTCTTTGGCCTTCTAGAGAATGTAAATTAAGTTATCTTAATCTGTCTTTATAAAGGGAGATATATATAATTGCTGAGATTATCTTTGTCATTTTTTCTCTGTTTGCGATGAAGGGAATTTATGTCCATTCAGTAATATGGTGATTAGAACTAGACTGCATAATCTGAATAAAGACTAACAAGAGCAAGATAAAGTTGATGGAAAACATTAAACGTCTTTCTCCTAACGTTTGAGATAATTAAAGAATATCACTTAAATATTATAAAATATTATCAAAATATTAAAATATTATTCATATAGTATTATTTCCCCTTTACTTCGAGCATTTGAACATTTATTTTTATGACTTAAGTTCCCCCTTGCGAATCAATACTAATATCAACTTTAACAAATCAACAATACCGTGTTTGGGGTTCGAACCTACACACGGAATGTTACCAGCTGCGCCGTAACATCAACGTTATTCACTTTTATTTATCAACATTACCAACACTCCTCTCTTAACTTACCAGTTCAGTGATAATCAAGCGGATCCTTACTAAGCTGCATGTTACATTTTTAATATGCAAAACTTCACTGCTATTAGCATCACTGTATTTTATTAATGGTGTTGTTTTTCATCGCAATTATACAATTTGAAATCTATTTTGTTCGATGGTATATTTTTTCCCTTGTTCTTTGCAAGCTTTTATTCCCAAGAGGATATGAGAGTGTGTATTGCTTATTTCAGATTATTAACCTTAATTAGTATGTAAGGAGAGAGAGAGAAAGAGAGAAAGAAAGGAATCTTTGGGTTGATTATATATGATAATCATTGATTGAGATGATAGATAATAGTAATTGCCTTGATAGACAATAATCATTGTCTTGATAAACAATAGTAATTGTCTATTCTTTAGGATAGGTTGAGTTAGGTTAGATCAGATTAGGATAAGTTAGGTTTAGACTAGTTTAGGTGAGTCTAGGCTAAGTTAGATTTGGTCTGATTAGGACAGGATAGGTTAGGTTTGGTTTGATTAGGACAGGATAGGTTAGGTTTGGTTTGATTAGGACAGGATAGATTAGGTTAGGTTTGGTTTGACTAGGATAAGTTAGGTTAGACTTTGTTTGATTAGGATATGTTTGATTAGGTTAGACTAGACTAAGCTCAGCTCTCCCACCATAGCCAGTAAAGATTAGATTGGAATACAACCCATCAAGGCCTAGGTTATAGACCTAGATTGTAGATCTAGGTTGTAGACCTAGAGAATCCAATACTCTCAATCTGCCCTACGAGTTGTGAAACTGTCTTCATCCTCTTCCACAAAAGACAATCACAGTAAAAAAATATATATAATAAATATATATTATCTATTCTAACTGTGCCTATTCTTTTGTTTAAGCAAATTTTATTTAACGGAACAATTCTTGCATCTTTATCAAATTAATTTATTTAAGTTTTTCGCAAACCATTTATTCGTTAAAAGGCAATTTTTATTTTTAATAGTAGAAAAAAATAATTGTTTTGCTAACGGCAATTTAAATGAAATAGCTCTTAACAACATTCATAATAATTCACAAAAATCACACAACATAAAATAAATATCATATATTTTATATTTAAAGTGTTTTGAATTATTCTGATATATTTTTGTCAACTAATATTTTATCCTGATTTTTTTAATTTTTTTTTTATTGCTGGTATAATTAGTATAATTATCTATATTATTATTAATTTTATAATTTTGTTTATGATAACAATATTTTTTTTGCTTGACAGTTGGTACTGGATAACGTATGAATAATTATGAACAAAGAATTAATAAGACAATGAACCTAAAAAAAAAAAAGACGTGCGCAAAACTAGATCAACGCCTGGCCGAGGACCGGGCCGCTTAGACGTTGATCCCCGAAATCCTGGCAGGGTAACCGAGACACGATTGAGCAGGGCACGAAGATCGCCTTCAAGTACCCAGCCAGAGAAGAAAATCACTCGAACGTGGACCTGTGTTTTGCTGTTAAAACACGCGAGAGTGAGATTATGTTTGGAGGAGGGGGGTGAGGGGGGCAGGGGGGGAGGGAGGGAGAGAAGGGGAACAAGGGGCAGGGGTGGGAAGGGAAGGAAAAGGGGGGACAGAGGGGGGGGGAAGAAAAGTAAGCAGGGGGTGAAGGGACATAGAAACTATAAGAAAGCAGAGAGGGTATAGAGATGGGAAGAAGAATGGGAAGAGAAGGGAAAGCAATGGGAGAGGGGAAAAGAAACAGAATAAGATGGAAATTTGGAATGGGAAAGACAGGAGACAGAGGAAAAGGAGAAACAAGATAACTGGGAGAGGAAAAGTGAATGAAGAGATGGGGGGAATGGAACAGAAAAATAAGAATTGGACGGGGTGCTGAGACACACGGGAAGGGAGCTGTAAGAGATGGGAAGGGAGCAGGAGAGATGGGTAGGGAACAGGCAAAAAAGGGTCGGGGGGTGCAGGGAGTGATGGGAAGATGGGATAGCTGTGAGGGGGAGGTGGGATAGATAGGAGAGGTGCTCTTCAATAACTCTCACCACTAGTGCATCTGTTCCACCTTGTAATTACCATCCCAAGTCACGGATTGTTATATGACACTCCTAATTACCCCTCACACGTGGAGTGCCACGGCTGCTCTGATGAACCACAGTGCCAAAGCTGCTCTACTCGAGCCCTGGTTCAAATCGCCAGGCAGTCAGTAAAATAGTGAACACTTAACACAACAACCACCTATAATTAACTCGTACCCATCAATCAAAACCCAAGTTCTAAGGGTCGTTAGAGTACATAATTAGACAACTCATCCTCCTGAAATGACAGTACTTGCAGTAACTATCTGGAGGAATGTACTAAGATGTAGTGATGGGCCGCCGGTATATCACTTTATATACTATAAATTTTAGAGCCCAAGAAAATATAACAAATAAATATTCTTAGGCTTAAGCACATATATGTACTATATTAGGGCCTAAGATAGCGTGTATTAGGCCTAAGATTGCTAGAGTCACAAAATGTTTCCGGTTGGCTCAAATATAATAATACATAAGTCACCTTGATGGAGCTCCATCACAACATATTCAACGAAATATATATATATATATATATATATATATATATATATATATATATATATATATATATATATATATATATATATAATATATATATATATATATATATATATATATATATATATATATATATATATATATATATATATATATATATATGGGAGCTATTAACATTCACCACTGGAATAAGACAGCATCTGAAATATTATATAAATCTAGCAGATCTATACTATCTCTCTTGTTTAATTAATCTAACAGCTCTAAACTATCACTCTTGGTTAATTAATCTAGCAGCTCTACTCTATCTCTCTCGTTTAATTAATTAACTGCAGTTCACTCGTGTTAGGAAGCTTACAGCGTTTCAAACTCGGGTCAATTTTTAAACATATTCGACTTATCTTTGGTGTGTTAATATCTATAATAAACACAAGAGCATCGAGCTTTCCATATATATATCTTCCAGACTTCCAGCCTCTTTCACCTCCTATTGTGTTTCACACGTCTATCTGTACACCAGTTGATTGACAGTTGAGAGGCGGGACCAAAAGAGCCAGAGCTCAACCCCCGCAAGCACAATGAGGTGAGTACACGAGCTTGCTTTTGGGGGGCTTGGACAGGCGCTGGGTTGTAGGGAGACTGGGGATGTGTTGACATGGGGTTGTAGGGATGGGGGGAGATGTGTTGACCTGGGGATGTAGGGATGGGGGGAGATGTGTTGACATGGGATTGTAGGGATGGGGGGAGATGTGATGATAGGGGTGGAAGAGAAGAGGCAGGAGGGTGCGTGGGGGTAGTGAGATGATGTGCAGGGGATAGGGGGGGGGGGGGAAATGGGTTGGTGGGGGGGAAGGGGTTAGTGGGGAATGGGTAATTGAAGGGAGAAGGTTGTTGGGGACAGCTTGTATTGGATAGAGAGGAGGAGAGAGGCAGCGTCTGGTGACAAGTCGAGCCGTTTGCTCCTGGTTGGAATGTCGGTGGTGACTGAGAGAGAAAGGGAGAAGGGAGAGAGAGTAGGGAGGGGGTGTAAATGATGGGGGAGGAGGGGGGGTTAAGAGACGCAAAGAATTCAATAACGAAGAGGAGGAAGGAGAGACAAAGTCGTGAACTGAGGATGGGAGAAGCAGCGAAGGAGAGAGAGAGAGAGGCCTCCAGGAACGTTAATAATTTTAGGAACCTTGTAAGTCATATAATGACTTTGGAACACCCTCCTTCCCCACCCCACCCCTACCCCCCTTCCCTCTCCAACACAGCTCTCTATAATCCCAATGGCCAAGTAGGGTTGTTGACGTCGCCTGTGTTCTTGTAAGTTGTAGTGCCTTGCGTGTTGTGTTAGTTGTAGTTCCTCTCTACTTCTCACATGCCTCTGTTGGAAGCTGCGAGTTAGAGTTACTTGTGTTGTGTTAAAAACTGTGGTGCTAGGAATGTGTTGCAGCTCGTTCCTGTGTGTTACTGTAGCTTGTATGAAATCTTTTACGAAACCTGTATATCTTTCCTTAACCAGATTTGTTTATATTTTTTAAACCGTTAATAAACCTTAAAGCTACCCAGCTCAGTTTTTTTTTCAGAAACACTCTCGTAGCACTTCAGAGCTTATGAAGTAGTGCAAAAAAAGCCTCCATGATTAGGACAAGATGTACAGGTTTCGCAAATGGTTACGTAAATACAAGATGACTCCTTACATACAGAAATCACAATAGCGTCATGCATCAAATGAACAAATCCACAAGGACCGTGACGAGGGTTCGAACCTAAAGCAGCGTCTGGGATCCTCTCGGACATAGGTTCGAATCCTCGTCACGGCCCTTGTGGATTTGTTCAAGATGATTCCTGGTCCTGGCGCCCAATAACTTGGGCTGGACGGTAGAGCAACGGTCTCGCTTCATGCAGGTCGGTGTTCAATGCCCCGACCGTCCACAAGTGGTTGGGCACTATTCCTTTCCCTCGTCCCATCCCAAATCCTTATCCTCATCCCTTTCCAGTGCTATATATATATATATATATATATATATATATATATATATATATATATATATATATATATATATATATACAGGCGTGTCAAACTGAGGGTCCCCCTGAGGGCCATATGGTCCCCATATTATATATATATATATATATATATATATATATATATATATATATATATATATATATATATATATATATATATATATATATATATATATATATGGCCTCATGACATTTGTGTTGTCATGAGGGCCACACACCTCAGCTAATTGAAGTCATTTAGTAAAAACTATTGCAGAATATTTGTATTACTTAAACTTTGAAACATACAATGTGCATACACATGGTTTAGAGACGAGTCACATTCGTGAATGCAAAGTAATGAATTAGTTTAACAAAAGAAAAAAAATTAATCGACAACATAGGTTTCTATGCAACAACAACAACAACAATAAATACATTGTACAAAAATGACAACAGTTCAAAAATGAACAATTATTTACGACTATTCAATCATTTTTACTGTTTTGTCGAGAGGCTTGACACCTCTTTTTTAATGACCAATGACACCTATTTTTTTTATTAATGACACCAGCGGTCCTTTGTGCGGGCCGCAGGTCAGGTGCGCTTACAATGAGCCGCATGCGGCCACACACACACATATAGTCATAGTGGCTTGGTGTTTTCTCCTGAGCCCTTGCTGGCCCCTGACACCCTCTTGGTCACACTGAAAAGTCACGCAAATTTGTTTTTTGAAGGTTTTCGACGTCTCATATTAAGGTAAGAAATATTCTAAGTTTTCTTGTCATTAAATGTTATGCAATCCATTTCCTGTGGGAAAATATTCCAGATTTCTTTTTCTAATTGAATTTTCTCTGAGTAATCCGTTTTTTTGTGTATTCCCCTTTGATAGTCTAATTTTTTCTTCCACCCTCCACACACCTCCTTCGTTTAGTCTTGACTCTGATCACCTATTCAAAGATCAGCCAATCACCCTGCTCTGAGGGGCATTTCATATCCCATATATAGCCTCTGATCACTTCATTCTATGTCAAAAATCATGTATAATTTGACTGGAAGGTCTTTGTTATATGTATTGTGTCTTACTTAACGTTTGAGTCAAAGAGTGTTCCTCTTTGTGGTCTCTACTAGTTTTGCTTTCCATGTATCTGTCTGTGTACATGTGTATACTCACCTAGTTGTGCTTACGTGGGTTGAGCTGCGGCTCTTTGGTCCCGCCTCTCAACAATCAATCAACTTATGCATAGATTCCTGAGCCTTTTGGGCTCAATCATATCTACATTTAAAACTGTATATGGAGTCAGCCTCCAAAATCACTGTGTGCTTGTTTACGTGTGTGTGTGTGTCTATGTGAAAATTCGTACACTATGTACACTATGTCTTGCTTTTCTCTCTTCCTTCATCTTCTCTCACTTCTCTCACTTCCCTCACATCTCAGCTCAGCACAAACAAGCACAAAAGAAATCTCGCCTCAAAAAAAAAAAAATGGTGTTGATTTCCCACAGGATCTCCTTTCAGGAGGCTGCAATTTGCTATCCTATTATGGCAGGGGAAAGGTGTTCAGCGCAGGAGTGCCGCCATAGAGCCTGAGGGAGCGGTTTTATAGAGTCAGGGGAAAATAGCTCTATAGAGTCCTGCAGGGAGGCATCGCGAAGCGCATGAGAGTGGCTTCATTGAGCCCGTATGGAAGTCTTATAGAGCCCGTATGAGGGGGGAGGGGACTTTATAGAGCCCAGGATAGCAGCTTTGTTAAGCTCTAGATGATAGGGGTAATATTGAGCGTACGAGAACCTGTGAGAATGGCGTTATAGAGCCGAAAGATGGCGTCTGAGGAAGACCCAGCAGACTGAGCGAACCAGCAAACTGAGCGAACCAGCAAACTGAGCAAACCAGCAGACTGAGCGAACCAGCAGATTGAGCGAACCAGCAGACTGTGCGAACCAGCAGACTGTGCGAACCAGCAGACTGAGCGAACCAGCAGACTGTGCGAACCAGCAGACTGAGCGAACCAGCAGACTGTGCGAACCAGCAGACTGAAGGTCAGAAGCAAGCCAGGAGCGCAGAAATATCCCAGTCAAATATTTTAAGCTGTACACCTCGCCGGATCCCAAAATCATGAATATGTATCAATCTTAAAGAAATTTCCATATATATATTCGCGAATATTATTGCGTTGATGCTATTTGTAAGTGTGTGTGTGCCAGAGACTGAGTTGGTGTGTGTGGGGACGCTTTAGATCACTGAGTGGAAGTCAAGGTGAGAGAGGAGACAAGGTGAGAGGAAGTCAAGGTGAGAGGGGAGACAAGGTGAGAGGAAGTCAAGGTGAGGAGGAAGTCAAGGTGAGGAGGAAGTCAAGGTGAGAGGAAGTCAAGGTGAGGAGGAAGTCAAGGTGAGAGGAAGTCAAGGTGAGGAGGAAGTCAAGGTGAGGAGGAAGTCAAGGTGAGAGGAAGTCAAAATGAGAGGAAGTCAAGGTGAGAGGAAGTCAAGGTGAGAGAAAGTCAAAGTGAGAGGAAGTCAAGGTGAGGAGGAAGTCAAGGTGAGAGGAAGTCAAGGAGAGAGGAAGTCAAAGCGAGAGGAAGTCAAGGTGAGAGGAATTCAAGGTGAGAGAAAGTCAATGTGAGGAGGAAGTCAAGGTGAGAGGAAGTCAAGGTGAGAGGAAGTCAAAATGAGAGGAAGTCAAGGTGAGGAGGAAGTCAAGGTGAGGAGGAAGTCAAGGTGAGAGGAAGTCAAGGTGAGGAGGAAGTCAAGGTGAGAGGAAGTCAAGGTGAGAGGAAGTCAAATTGAGAGGAAGTCAAGGTGAGAGGAAGTCAAGGTGAGAGAAAGTCAAAGTGAGAGGAAGTCAAGGTGAGGAGGAAGTCAAGGTGAGAGGAAGTCAAAGCGAGAGGAAGTCAAGGTGAGAGGAATTCAAGGTGAGAGGGGAGTCAAGGTGAGAGGAAGTCAAGGTGAGAGAGTCAAGGTGAGGAGGAAGTCAAGGTGAGGAGGAAGTCAAGGTGAGATGAAGTCAAGGTGAGATGAAGTCAAAATGAGAGGAAGTCAAAATGAGAGGAAGACAAAATGAGAGGAAGTCAAGGTGAGAGGAAGTCAAGGTGAGGAGGAAGTCAAGGTGAGGAGGAAGTCAAGGTGAGAGGAAGTCAAAGCGAGAGGAATTCAAGGTGAGAGGAAGTCAAGGTGAGAGGGGAGTCAAGGTGAGAGGAAGTCAAGG
>NW_025575591.1:20000-26761 GCF_020424385.1 Procambarus clarkii
CTAAACGGTCTTCTAAATGGTCTCCAAAATGGTCTCCTAAACGGTCTCCAAAACGGTCTCCAAAACGGTCTTCTAAACGGTCTCCTAAACGGTCTCCAAAACGGTCTCCAAAACGGTCTTTAAACGGTCTCTTAAACGATCTTTAAATGGTCTCCTAAACGGTCTCCAAAACGGTCTCCAAAACGATCTTCAAAACGGTCTCCAAACCCTGTTCATAGTCTAACTGATATCTTATCACCACCAAGTTTCACCGCACGATAACGGCCGATCTAAATAGGTAAGTTTAGAATTAGGAAAGACCTGGGGGTCAATATTGGCTTGGAAATAGATTACCTAATTGATGGGGACAAATTACCGGGAAACGTGATAGCCGCGGGATCGATGGATAGTCCCAAGTGCGGATTGATGGGGTGGATAGGTGCGGCCCTCGTGTGGGCTAGTAGGCCGTGTGTGTGTAGCTTTCTGTTGCTTTTTTCTTTCCTTTCGTTTCTTTCTTTTCTTTCCTTGCTACTTGCAAGGAAAGACATCTAATAACTCCATTCCTGTACCCGACGTCTCAGAGTCTCAGGAGTCAGTTATACACGCCAACAATCCTCCGGTGGCTGAGCGGACAGAACACTGCACCCGTGATCCTGCGGTCCCGGGTTCGATCACCGGGCGCCGGCGAGAAACTATGGGCAGAGTTTCTTTCACTCTATCCCCCTGTTACCTAGCAGTAAATAGGTATCTGGGAGTTAGTCAGCTGTCACGGGCTGCTTGCTGGGGGTGGAGGCTTGGTCGATGACCGGGCCGCGGGGAGACTAAAGCCCCGAAAACATCTCAAGATAACCTCAAGATCCATAAGCTGATACATGTCATAAAGCACAAGCTTCAGTTATACCGTGAGGATGTAGTGTTTCGTGGGAAGCTGGTGTCAGAATTATATGTATCCATAT
This sequence comes from Procambarus clarkii, assembly GCF_020424385.1. NCBI lineage: Eukaryota > Metazoa > Arthropoda > Malacostraca > Decapoda > Cambaridae > Procambarus > Procambarus clarkii. The sequence continues at coordinate 20,936 of NW_025575591.1, forward strand.
AATTATATATTATATGTATTCATATAATTATATATATGACACAAGGCCATGGAAATAGAGGTTACTACAGAGGACCTATTGACCCTCACGTAACAACTCCAATCTATCTCAAACTCAAGCGTCTAACCTACGCTTGAAACAATCCAGCGATCCCATGTCGGAGGGCTCACCCCGTTTACCAACGAAGGCGAGGTGTCGCCTGTTTGAGAAACTCCGCTCAAGAAGTATGTCATCTCCCCCAACAGACCTCACATATGCCCCATTCATTGTCATCTGCCATATCTCCGGGTGACAAGGATAGATCTGTTTGCCTGAAATATTATTAGCAGACTGATCGTGTACGCGAGTTCCAACACCATCGTTCAGAGGAGCATTCAGAGGAGTGAGGGGTTCGTGGGGGATATTAATTGCAACATTTGTTGTCTTGTGTTTCACAAGGCGTCCCCACTCTTGGTGATGTGTTCCAAATCTCCAGCAATAACTCCCCGTCGAGTCAGCTGGTCGGATGGTAAGTTTAAACCAATCAGCATCGAATGCTTTCAAGCCCGCGGGCAGTTGATTGAAAATATGGCTAAATATATGCCTTTAAATGTAATTCCTGCGTACGACGGATGGATTTAACTGGGCTCACGTGTGTGTGGTAAAGCTATTGTCAGTATACACAATGACATCACAGTAACTATGGGTATATCGGAGAAAATGTTTGGAGTAGGATGGCGGGATCGAACGTGCGTACTTGTTGCTGATATATATTGAGACTCCGCGATGGTCATTTTGAGGGGGAAGAGGGGGGGGGAGGGGAGGGAATTTTGTTTTTGGGAGGAGGGGTATTTTCTGATTACTATATCTTTTAGGGCACCTTGTCAATTCTCACAAGACAGTCATTTTTTTTTTTTTTTGTGGAGGGTTCCGGGCTCCAGGTTTGATGCTTTAGAATTTGTGAATATGACAATTAACAATTCGGATTTGCAACGCAGGAGGTGGAGGAGACAGCTCGTCCTCCAAACAAAGACCCAAAAGTGATTCCCATGCAGCCGCCAAACCCGCTGTTTATGAATGAAAAGCGGTTTACACACGACTCACAACTGCTGACGTTCGAACATATCCGGAACAAGTGCTTCACTGACGAATTTTGTTCGAACCACAACGCTGTAAATGCTTCACCCACGTACTACAAATACAAATAATCGCCAACAGAACCTAAACACCTAACCTAACCTATGCCTATATATTCACAATATGCTAATATATTATAATATTAATTTATACTTGAGAAAATTCCCGTTTTGAATGAACAGCATGTTAAAATTTATGAATGCGTCTGTGGGGTTGACCGCTGGGTGTAATGGACTTAAGTCGAGGATGGGTTGGTAAATGCATCACCCACGTACTACAAATACAAATAATCGCCACAGAACCCAAACACCTAACCTAACCAGCGCCTTAATTTGTACAATATGCTAATATAAAATAATATTAATTTATATTTGAGAAAATTCCTGTTTTGCATGTTAAAATTAAATGCATCTTCGGGAGTCGACCGCTGGATGGAATGGACTCGGTCCGAGGACGGGTTGCCTCCAGACCCGCAATAAATCCTCGCTCCTCCGCAGTCTTCTCTGCAGGTGTGGAAAATATGCACAACCATACGTCCATAAATCTATACTTGCTCTTGTATGACTGTCTTGTCCTCCAGACGGACTGGTATGGATGAGACTCCACATCCACCTGGATGAGACCCGCTCTCATCCACCTCACTCCTGGTAATCCAATGGTGTTTGTCAGGCTACCCTACGATATACAGCATCCGCCGTTCGATACCCCCCTCCCCCCTCACCGTTAAATCCGTCTCTGTACCGTTAAACCCAGCACTGTACTGTTAAGTGCGTCACTGTACCGTTAAATACACCACTGTACCGTTAAATACACCACTGTACCGTTAAATACACCACTGTACCGTTAAATACACCACTGTACCGGTAAATACACCACTGTACCGTTAAATACACCACTGTACCGTTAAATACACCACTGTACCGTTAAATACACCACTGTACCGTTAAATACACCACTGTACCGTTAAATACACCACTGTACCGTTAAATACACCACTGTACCGTTAAATACACCACTGTACCGTTCAATACACCACTGTACCGTTCAATACACCACTGTACCGTTCAATACACCACTGTACCGTTAAATACACCACTGTACCGTTAAATACACCACTGTACCGTTAAATACACCACTGTACCGTTAAATACACCACTGTACCGTTAAATACACCACTGTACCGTTAAATACACCACTGTACCGTTAAATACACCACTGTACCGCGAGAATACACCACTGTACCGTTCAATACACCACTGTACCGTTAAATACACCACTGTACCGTTCAATACACCCCTGTACCGTTAAATACACCACTGTACCGTTAAATACACCACTGTACCGTTCAATACACCACTGTACCGCGAGAATACGCAGCTTCTCAGATAGGAATGTCTACCTTCTAGTGAGGCAAGTGACGCCTCTCTCTCTCTCACGAAGTTGTTGTTGTTGTTATAAATTCAGCTACTCGGAACAAGTTCCAAGTAGCACGGGCTATGGTGATCCCGTAACTTACCTGGCACAGGAGCGGTGCTGACTGAGGAAGTGTGTGTGAGTTCCTTGTTTGTTGTGTGAAACAACTCCTCCCCCCCCCACGTTCCTTAATTAGATACTTGCGTTTTTTTAACGGAATCGACGAATCCCTTGTTTGGCGTCCTACGTTAACGGTTGTTAGCGTAGGTGTGAGTGGTTATTGATGAGCGCGGATGGGAATCGTTAGTGAACGTAATTATCTTCTTATCTACTGTAATTATGGGTCATTAATGGGGTAATTGTGAATGCGAAAGTGGTGTTTCTTTCCCATAAGAAGTCAAGAAATTTAGCTGTATGTATATAAGGTGAAAATGTCTCTCTTAAGATGAACGTAACTATCAGACCTGAGAGTTTAGCGATACATTGTCTGTGAAGGATGACGATTGTTTAGCAGTCAAAACATAACAGTAAATGATTGTTGAAGTGATCATTCTTATTACTGATGTGAGGAGTTGTGTGTGTGTGTGTGTGTGTGTGTGTGTGTGTGTGTGTGTGTGTGTGTGTGTGTGTGTGTGTGTGTGTGTGTGTGTGTGTGTGTGTGAGAGAGAAATATCAGGGGAAAGCACCAAGCCATTGCGACTATATAGCACTGGGAAGGGTCAGGATAAGGATATGGGATGGGACGGGGGAAGGAAAGGAAAGGTGCCCAACCACTTGTGGACGGTCGGGGATTGAACGCCGATCTACATGACGCGAGACCGTCGCTCTACCGTCCAGCCCAAGTGGTTGGGTATGTGTGTGTGTGCGAGAGAGAGAGAGAGAGAGAGAGAGAGAGAGAGAGAGAGAGAGAGAGAGAGAGAGAGAGAGAGAGAGAGAGAGAGAGAGAGAGAGAGAGAGGAGAGAAAGGCTCGTACACAGTATCCAATCAATTTGCGATAATATACAGTATAAGATGACTTAGTACACATTACCCTATGTATATCAATACACATATCAATACATTCTAACATGAATTGTCATATAATTGCATTAATATATATTCAACAAAACTTTGACAGCCAACGAGATATTCGTATCAATTTCAGTGTAACAAAAAAAAATCCAATATACATTATACGATTCAAAATCTCTACTTCAGGAATTTTCATATGCATTCTAATGTCTCCTGATTTGCATATCAATTAAAATAGCCGCGATGTAAGTCCTTTTTACACGAGTTTTAGGTAATTAACTATGCAGACTTTTTGACTCTACGATTTTAGCTTTAATTAGATTTTATGCGAAATTGTGATGCTTTTTCTCACTCTCTGTTCCTCTGTCTCTTGTTTAATTCACTATCTCCTATCTCTCTTACTTCTTTGTTTTGTCCTTGGTGGTGGTGGTGGTGTTGGTGGTGGTGGTGGTGGTGGTGGTGGTGGTGTTGGTGGTGGTGGTGGTGGTGGTGGTGGTGGTGGTGTTGATGGTGGTGGTGGTGGTGGTGTTGATGGTGGTGGTGGTGGGTGTGGTGGTGGTGTTGATGGTGGTGGTGGTGATGGTGTTGTTGGTGGTGGTGTTGATGGTGGTGGTGTTGATGGTGGTGGTGGTGGTGGTGGTGGTGGTGGTGTTGATGATGGTGGTGGTGGTGGTGGTGGTGGTGGTGGTGGTGGTGGTGGTGTTGATGGTGGTGGTGGTGGTGGTGTTGATGGTGGTGGTGGTGGTGGTGGTGTTGATGGTGGTGGTGGTGGTGGTGGTGTTGATGGTGGTGGTGGTGGTGGTGGTGGTGTTGATGGTGGTGGTGGTGGTGGTGGTGGTGTTGATGGTGGTGGTGGTGTTGATGGTGGTGGTGGTGGTGGTGTTGATGGTGGTGGTGGTGGTGGTGTTGATGGTGGTGGTGGTGGTGGTGGTGGTGGTGTTGATGGTGGTGGTGGTGGTGATGGTGGTGGTGGTGGTGGTGGTGATGGTGGTGGTGGGTGGTGGTAGTGATGGTGGTGGTGGTGGTGGTGGTGGTGGTGGTGGTGGTGGTGGTGGTGGTGGTGCTGGTGGTAGTGGTGGTGGTGCTGCTGCTGCAGCTGGTGGTGGTGGTGGTGCTGCAGCTGGTGGTGGTGGTGGCGGTGCTAGTGGTGCTGCTGGTGCTGGTAGTGGTGCTGCTGCTGGTGGTGATAGTGGTGGTCTTCACATCCCACATCCCCTTGGGAGTAACAGACGCAACAAAATAGCCCCATAAGAGAAGCATTGCGCGTCGAGGACCTCACATTTTAGCCTGCTATCCAATGTTTTACAGCGGCCTGGAGTCTGCCGTCCCCTGGAAAATATACAGCTGGTTTATCACGACCCAGAGAGGTCGTAGGGGGGTCCTAGGCGGTTTTTGACGACTCCAGAGAAGTCGTAAGGAGCTGTTGGGGGTCCCAGATGCTTTATCACGACTCAAGAAAGCTCGTAGTGAGTCCCAGATAGTTTATCACGACCCAGAGAGGTCGTAGGGGGGTCCTAGGTGGTTTTTGACGACTCCAGAGAAGTCGTAAGGAGCTGTTGGGGGTCTCAGATGCTTTATCACGACTCCAGAGAGGTCGTAGTGAGTCCCATAGTTTATCACGACCCCAGAGAGGTGACTATGGGACCCAGTTGCTTCATTAGGGGTCGTGTGGAGAGGGGGGGGGGAAGGGGTACGAGACAGGGATCATTAGCCCCCTGCCAAAGGGGCAGTCGTGGACCTGGCTGCTCCCAAGGGTGACGTGGTGGTGCTGAGCCTCTCTCTCTCATCTTCCCTCTCCCACATCAGTTTCCCCTCTCCCTCCTCTCTCCCACATCAGTTTCCCCTCTCCCTCCTCTCTCCCACATCAGTTTCCCCTCTCCCTCCTCTCTCCCACATCAGTTTCCCCTCTCCCTCCTCTCTCCCACATCAGGCTTTCCCCCTCTCCCTACCCTCCCTTCTCAATAATTTCTGATGATATTGAGCTGTTCGATTGAGACAAGATTTAACAATTTGTAGTATAACTTATTACTAATATTACTTGTATTCTAATTTTATATTATAAAAATTCCGATAACGATTTTGAGAGGTGTAGGGAAAGATGGTGAGGGGAAAGGTTGTGAGAGACAGATGGTGAGGAAAAGATTGTGAGGTAGTGGGTGGTGGTTGGTACGACCGCTGGGCGTCTACGATGGCTGTCTGAAAGCCTCCCCTCCCCCCCTTCCCTGTTAGGCCCACTAAGTGCTCGTCGGTGCACTTAGGGTGTAGTGCATCATCAGACCTACATC